>ONZH01023299.1:0-23420 GCA_900303285.1 Rhinella marina
CAGACCTCAGATCAGCTATTGTGCCCCAGACCTCAGATCAGCTCAATCAGACCTCAGCGTATTGTGCCGGCAATTGCAGACCTCAGATAGCTATGTGCCGCCATCAGACTCATACAGCAGACTGTGCCCCCATCAGACCTCCAATCAGCCTACTGTGCCCCTATCAGACCTGCAGATCAGCGTATTGTGCCCCCATCAGACCTCAGATCAGCAGTTTGTGCCCCCCATCAGACCTCTATCAGCAGACTGTGCCCCCATCAGACCTCATATCAGCAGACTGTGCCCCATCAGACCTCATTCAGCCTACTGTGCCTCTATCAGACCTCAGATCAGCATATTGTGCCCCCCATCAGACCTCATATTCAGCAGACTTGCCCCCCATCAGACCTCATATCAGCCTCTGCCCCTATCAGACCTCAATCAGCTTAATGTGCTCCCATCAGACCTCAAAGCGTATTTGCCCCCCATCAGACCCATATCAGCAGACTGTGCCCCATCAGACCTCATCATCAGCCTACTGGTACCCCTATTCAGACCTCAGATCAGCCGTATTGTGCCCCCCATCAGACCTCAGATCATGCAGACTGGTGCCCCCGATCAGACCTCATATCAGCAGACTGTGCCCACCATCAGACCTCATATCAGCAGATGTGCCCCCATCAGACCTCATATCAGCCTACGTGCCTCTATCAGACCTCAGATCAGCATATTGTGCCCCCATCAGACCCTCATTCAGCAACTGTTCCCCCATCAGGACCTCATATCAGCCTACTTGCCCCTTCAGACCTCAAGATCAGCTGTATGTGCCCCCATCAGACCTTCAGATCAGGCAGACTGTGCCCCCATCAGACCTCATATCAGCAGACTGTGCCCCCATCAGACCTCCATATCAGCCTACTGTGCCCCTATGAGACCTCAGTATCAGCATATTGTGCCCCCATTCAGACCTCAGATCAGGATAATTGGGCCCCCATCAGACCTCATATCAGCAGGACTGTGCCCCCATCAGACCTCATATCAGCCTACTGTGCCCTATCAGACCTCAGATCAGGCGTATTGTGCCCCCATCAGACCTCAGATCAGCGTATTGTGCCCCATCAGACCTCAGATCAGCAGACTGTGCCCCCATCAGACCTCATATCAGCAGACTGTGCCCCATCAGATCCTCATATCAGCCTACTGTGCCCCTATCAGACCTCAGATCAGCCCACCCAGCCACATAGGATTAAAATAAAAAACTTTACTTACCTGTTCTGCGCTGCGGCTGCCCTCCGGTCCGCGCTCTGCTCTCTTCCCTGGCGGCGCGCACTATGACCTGACGCTGCACAATCCTATGTGGCTGGGTGGGCTGATCTGAGGTCTGATGGGGGTCCCTAAATACAAGTGAGCGCTTCCATAATGGAAGGCTCACTTGTATTCGCCTGATAGAAGGCAAGGTCATCCTTGCTGGGGCCCCCTGAGTCACTGGGCCCGGAGCCGTCGCCCCCCCCCTGCCCCCCGGTAAGCTACGCCACTGATAGGATAGGATTAGATACAGATGTGATTGGATATGCTTGCTGATTCATGCTGTTTATTACACTCTGGAGATGGTGAGGGAAGAGCCTGTGGACTGTGAGGAGTAGACTCATGTCTGGGTGTAGAAAGATGGACACAGGAATTGTAGTGGGTGTAGCTGCTTAAGACAGAGCAGTGTGAGGGGTGTGGCCAGTCTGTGAGTCATCTCTGTGCAGTTCAGCCAGGCTTGTGTATCAATAAAGTTATGTATGCAACAAAACAAGAAGGGGAGAAAGTAAACAGATCTACCAGGATAACCCCTTAAGGACCCTGCCATTTTTCACCTTAAGGACCAGGCCATTTTTAGCAAATCTGACATGTCTCACTTTATGTGGCGATAACTTTAGAACGCTTTTACTTATCTGGGCCATTCTGAGATTGTTTTCTCGTCACATATTGTACTTCATGACAGTGGTAAATTTGAGTCAAAATATTTCATTCTTATTTATAAAAAAAATACCAAATTTACCAAAAATTTTGAAAAATGTGCAAATTTCCAAATGTCAGTTTCTCTACTTTTAAAATACATAGTAATACCTCCAAAAATAGTTATTATTTTACATTCCCCATGTGTCTACTTCAGGTTTGGATCATTTTGAAAATTAGATTTTATTTTTTTGGGATGTTAGAAGGCTTAGAAATTTAGAAGCAAATCTTGAAATTTTTCACAAAATTTCCAAAACCCACTTTTTAAGGACCAGTTCAAGTTTGAAGTTACTTTGTTAGGCTTCCATCATAGAAACCACCCAAAAATGACCCCATTTTAAAAACTAATCCCCTTAAGGTATTCAAAACTGATTTTACAAACGTTATTAACCCTTTAGGTGTTCCACAAGAATTAAAGGAAAATGTAGCCAAAATTTCCGAATTTCACTTTTTTGGCAGATTTTCCATATCAATAATTTTATTCCGAAAATAAAGCAAGGGTTAACTGCCAAACAAAATGCAATAATTATTACCCCGATTCTGTAGTTTACAGAAATGCCCCATTTGTGATTGTAAACTGCTGTACAGGCACATGGCAGGGCGCAGAAGGAAAGGAACGCCAGGGCAGATTTCACTGGAAAAAGTTTAAGTTGCCATGTCCCATTTGATGCACCCCTAGAGTAGGTAACTCCAAAAAACTGACCCCATTTTGGAAACTACGGGATAAGTTGGCAGTTTTGTTAGTGCTATTTTAGGGTACATACGATTTTTGGTAGCTCTATATTACACTTTTTGTGAGGCAAGGTAACAAAAACTAGCAGTTTTGGCATTGTTTTTATTTTTTGTTATTTACAACATTCATCTGACAGGTTAGATCGTGTGATATTTTTATATAGCAGGTCGTTACGGACGCGGCAATATCTAATATGTATACTTTTATTTATTTAAGTTTTACACAATATTTTTGAAGCACAAAAAAAAATAATCACATTTTAGTGTCTCCATAGTCAGAGAGCTGTAGTTTTTTTTAATTTTTTGGGCGATTTTCTCAGGTAGGGGCTCATTTTTTGCGGGATGAGATGACGGTTAGATTGGTACTATTTTTGGTGGCATACGCTATTTTGATCGCTTGGTATTACATTTTTTGTGATGAAATGTGATAAAAAATGGCTTTTTTTAGACAGTTTTTATTTTTTATTTTTTACAGTGTTCACCTGAGGGGAGAGATAATGCAATATTTTTGTAGAGCAGGTTGTTACGGACGTGGCGATACCTAACATGTATACTTATTTTTATTTATTTAAGTTTTACACAATAATATCATTTTTGAAACAAAAAAGATCATTGTGTCACGCAAGGGTCGGCGTCGCGCTCCCTCTGCACGACATCGCCAGACCTCTCCGCCCCCCTAGAGACGAGCAGATAGGGAATTGAAGTGCTGGTTTGTCAGCCAGCACTTCATGAGTTAATTCTCTGTTTGGGTTTAGCCATGTGGTGCTGATCACACCACATGGCTACTTTACATATTGTTTGGACAGCTTGCTCCGCCTCAGGTCATGTGATGCTGGCCACATCACATGATCCTGGGCGGGCTATTTAAAGATGGCAACTGCCTCACTCAGATGGCCCTGTGATTAGTCTTCTGAGATCAGTGCTGTGTGTTGGACCTTGCTGTGATTATTGGTATATTGGATTTTGGCTTCGGACTTAGACTACGCTTTTGTGATTCCCCTCGGTATTTGACGTGACCTCCTGTTCTTGACTTGGCTTGCTGACTATTCTGCTATTGGTGTTTGTTCTGTCTGTGTTCGTCTTTCCTGTGTTCCCTTCCCTTCCCTGTGCACGTACTCAGCATAGGGACTGTCTCCAAGTTACGGTTTTGCCGCCTAGGGCATCTACTGTAAGTAGGCAGGGAAAGAGGCGGGGTTCAGACAGGGCACACTATCCCTTGTTTCCCTGTCGTGACAGAATCACAGGCCGTACCTAATGGAGCCGTTGTGAGTACTCACGGACCAGATGAGTAACATGGCTCAGATGATCCAGGATTTGGCCGAGAGACTCCAACATCAGGAGCAGCTGCGGACAGCACCCGCAGTCATTCCCTCCATGCCAAACCCCAATATTGAACCCCATGTAAAATTGCCCGATCGGTTTTCTGGGGACCGAAGGACTTTCCGTTCCTTTAAGGAAAGTTGTAAATTATATTTCCGTTTACGCTCACACTCCTCGGGTTCTGAGCAGCAGCGGGTAGGAATAATTATTTCCTTGCTGCAAGGTGATCCGCAGGAGTGGGCTTTCTCATTGCCACCTGACTCCCCTTGTCTATTGTCTGTGGAGGCTTTTTTCCGGGCCCTAGGTCTTTTATATGAAGAACCTGACTTGGCCGCTGTAGCCTGAAACTCAGCTCAGAGACATTCGGCAGGGTAACCGTGCAGTTGAGGATTACTGTGCTGAGTTCAGAAAATGGTGTGTGTCCTCTAAATGGAATGACCCTGCTTTGAGAAGCCAGTTTAGGGTGGGACTGTCTGACCATCTGAAGGATTTACTAGTTAGTTTATCCTACTCCTGACACCTTAGAGGCGACTATGACCTTAGTTATCAAACTTGACCGACGGTTTAGGGAGAGACAAAAGGAACGTTCTGTTGCCCCTCAAGTTGCCGTGTTGTCCGAAGTTCCTCTTCAGAGCCCGTCTCCTATCAAGGTCCAGGAGGAGCCTATGCAGTTGGGAGTTACTATGAGGGATCAGAGACGCCTGAGAGGGGCCTGTTTTTACTGCGGTGAGATGAACCACTGGCTCCAGCAGTGTCCGAGACTTCTGCTCTCAAAAAGGTCTGTTCCTGGAAGTAAGGTACCCCTGCGGTGGTAAGAAAGAAAATCTTTTTACCTATTTCCATTTCTTATAACCAATTCAAGAGGTCCGGTGAAGCATTTGTGGATTCAGGTTCTGCTGCTAATTTTATTGATTATGATTTTGTGCAATCTGTGGGTGTGCCTATAATTCCTTTAAGGGAGGTAATTCAAATTATCGCACTGGATTCCACTCCATTGAATAATGGGAGAGTGGAGTTTTGTACTCCTGAGGTTGTATTAACTGTAGGAATTACCCATACCGAGACTTGTTCCTTCCTTGTATTAAAGGATTTACCTGCCGACCTTGTTTTAGGTCTGCCATGGTTACAGGACCACAACCCTGTGATCAACTGGTCGGTAAGTGAATTGGAAAAATGGGGAATGAATTGTGACAAATGTTTGTAGATCAGTATTGCTGTTTGGAGGTACCACTGAGTCTCTTTCCTTGCCCAAGTATATCGGCGATTTTTCGGACGTTTTTTCCATGTCCGAGACTGAGTTCCTCCCTCCTCACCGGCAATATGATTGCGCCATCGACCTTATTGAGGGATCCAAATATCCCAAAGGTCGCATTTATAATCTCTCTACTCCTGAACGTCAGTCCATGAGGGATTATCTCAAAGAGAGTCTGGCCAAGGGTCACATCCGGCCTTCAGTTTCTCCCATGGGGGCAGGTTTTTTCTTTGTTGGTAAAAGGGATGGAGGATTGAGGCCCTGTATCGATTACAGGGAGCTCAATAAAATCACTGTTAAAAACAGATACCCGTTGCCCCTTATTCCTGACTTGCTGAATCAGGTCCAGGGGGCCTGTTGGTTCACCAAGCTGGATTTGAAGGGGGCATACAACCTAATCAGGATTCGTGAGGGGGACGAATGGAAAACTGCTTTTAATACCCCGGAGGGTCATTATGAGTACTTGGTAATGCCTTTTGGGTTAAGTAACGCTCCGGCAATTTTCCAAAACTTTGTCAATGACATTTTTAGACCATTTATTGGGAAATTTGTAATTGTCTATATTGATGACATCCTGATTTTTTTCTGCAGACTGGGAGAGTCACGTATCTCACACCAGGCAAGTGCTTAAGGTGTTGCGTGAAAACAAGTTGTTCGTTAAAGGGGAAAAGTGTACCTTTGGTGTTCAGGAAGTGGCCTTTTTGGGATACATTCTCACCCCTTTTTCTTTCAAAATGGATCCAGTTAAAGTACAGGCCATTGTGGATTGGGTGCGACCTTCCTCTTTGAAGGCGCTCCAGCGATTTCTGGGGTTTGCTAATTTTTATCGTAAATTTGTCAAAAATTTTTCTGTGGTAGCCAAACCCATTACGGATTTGACTCGCAAGGGGGCTGATCTGGTCAATTGGCCCCCTGCAGCTATTGAGGCCTTTGAAAGGTTAAAGCAGTGTTTTATTAATGCTCCTGTGTTGGTCCAGCCTGATCAAAGTAAGCCTTTTGTAGTTGAGGTGGATGCGTCTGAGGATGGTGTGGGGGCTGTACTGTCCCAGGGGTCTTCCACCTTAACTAATCTTATGCCATGCGCCTTCTTCTCCCGCAAGTTCTCTCCTGCCGAGAGGAATTATGATATTGGGAATAGGGAGTTACTTGCAATCAAGTGGGCATTTGAGGAATGGCGTCATTTTTTAGAAGGGGCATTTCACCGCATTACGGTCCTCACGGATCATAAGAATTTAATGTTTCTAGAATCGGCTAAGTGATTGAATCCTAGACAGGCGAGGTGGGCTTTGTTCTTTACTCGTTTTGATTTTTGTGTTACCTTCAGACCCGGGAGCAAGAACGTTAAGGCCGATGCCTTATCCCGAAGTTTCCAGGCGTATCAGCCTCCTGACGTCCCTCCTGAGCCCATCCTGCCAGCTGATATCATCGTGGCCGCTACCTCATCTGACCTCGCTTCTGAAATCTCGGCAGGACAACATCTTGCTCCTATTGTTACCTCCAATGACAAATTGTTTGTGCCGGCTCATTTGCGGTTGCGACTGCTGGGTGAGTGCCATAATTCTGTTTTGTGTGGACATCCTGGCATCAATGCCACCAAGGAGTTGGTCTCTAGGCAGTATTGGTGGCCGTCAATCTCCAGAGATGTTCAGGCTTTTGTAACTGCGTGTAACACTTGTGCCAGGTCCAAGAATTCCAAGACACGACCTATGGGTGAGTTACATCCTTTACCCATACCTAGTAGACCTTGGTCACATCTGTCCATGGACTTTATCACGGATTTGCCGTGCTCTGAGGGTAAAACCGTGATATTTGTGGTGGTTGACAGATTCAGCAAAATGTGTAATTTTGTTCCTTTGTGTAAATTACCCTCTGCGAAGGTCTTGAAGAACTGTGCACAGTTTGGGCACAGGTTGAGTCGAACCTGGAAAAGGCCCAAGGAGTTCAAAAAGCTAAGGCTGATAGAAAACGTTCTAAGGGTGTGAATTTTAAGGTTGGGGATAAGGTATGGTTATCGACTAAAAATCTCAACATGAGGGTACCATCCTACAAGTTTGCACCTCGCTTCATTGGTCCTTACAGGATCACCAAGGTGATCAATCCGGTTTCTTTTAGGTTATGTTTACCCGACTCCCTTCGTGTTCATAATGTTTTTCATGTGTCTTTGCTCAAACGTTATGTTGCTCCCGTTGGTCCTGAGGAACAGTCTCCTCCTCCAGTTGAGGTAGCAGGACAAATGGAGCATGAGATTGCCAGAATTGTGGAGGTGAGAAGGGTCCGGAATTCCTTCCAGTACCTCGTACATTGGAAGGGGTTCGGTCCTGAGGACAGGTCTTGGGTACCGTTGACCAGGATGCATGCAGACTCGCTCATCCGAAAGTTCCATCTGCAGCATCCCGATAAGCCTGCTCCCGCTGGTAAGGGTCCGGTGGCCCCTCGTGAAGGGGGGGGTACTGTCACGCGAGGTCGGCGTCGCGCTCCCTCTGCACGACATCGCCAGACCTCTCCGCCCCCCTAGAGACGAGCAATAGGGAATTGAAGTGCTGGTCTTGTCAGCCAGCACTTCATGAGTTAATTCTCTGTTTGGGTTTAGCCATGTGGTGCTGATCACACCACATGGCTACTTTACATATTGTTTGGACAGCTTGCTCCGCCTCAGGTCATGTGATGCTGGCCACATCACATGATCCTGGGCGGGCTATTTAAAGATGGCAACTGCCTCACTCAGATGCCTGTGATTAGTCTTCTGAGATCAGTGCTGTGTGTTGGACCTTGCTGTTGATTATTGGTATATTGGATTTTGGCTTCGGACTTAGACTACGCTTTTGTGATTCCCCTCGGTATTTGACGTGACCTCCTGTTCTTGACTTGGCTTGCTGACTATTCTGCTATTGTGTTTGTTCTGTCTGTGTTCGTCTTTCCCTGTGTTCCCTTCCCTTCCCTGTGCACGTACTCAGCATAGGGACTGTCTCCAAGTTACGGTTTTGCCGCCTAGGGCATCTACTGTAAGTAGGCAGGGAAAGAGGTGGGGTTCAGACAGGGCACACTATCCCTTGTTTCCCTGTCGTGACATCATGTTTTAGTGTCTCCATAGTCAGAGAGCTGTAGTTTTTTTTATTTTTTGGGCGATTGTCTCAGGTAGGGGCTCATTTTTTGCGGGATAAGGTGACGGTTATATTGGTACTATTTTTAGGGGCATACGCTTTTTTGATTGCTTGGTATTACATTTTTTTGTGATGAAATGTGACAAAAAATGCCTTTTTTTAGACAGTTTTTATTTTTTTTAATTTTTTACGGTGTTGACTGGGGGGATAGATCATGTGATATTTTAATAGAGCAGGTTTTTACAAATGCGGTGATACCTAATATGTATATTGTTTTTTTTTTTTTTTCTATTTTTTATATGTGTCTTTATGGGGAAGGGGCTTTTTTTTATTGAAACTTTATTATTATTTTTTTATTTTTTTGTTAAAAAAACTTTTATTTCCCTTTTTTTTTACAATTTTACTTATGTCCCACTATGGGACTTTAACATTTCAGGGTCTGATCCCTGATTGATCTCCTGGTCTCCTGGGCTTCCGTAGATGGCAGTCCCCAATGCCTCTGGGCAAGGCATCGTGGCTGCCATCTCAACCATCGCCCCCCCCCCCCCCACCGCCTCACGAGGACCCGATGTCTTGAACACGTTACCGCAATGCCTCTGTATGCCGCGGTCAGCGTGACCGCGGCATATAAGGGGTTAATCCGCCGGCATCGGTGTTATCATCGATGCTGGCGGATGCAGCAGAGGCCCGGCTGTCAGTATCAGAGGCCCTGCTGAAGATTGCGGCAGCGGGCGGCAGTTGCACCTTTAAACCTAGGACGAGAATGCTCGTCCTAGGGCGTTAAGTAGCGCCAGATTAGGACGAGCATTCTCGTCCTAGGTCCTGAAGGTGATAATGTGATGTCTTCCAGGGGGTAAGGAAAGCTCAGACATGAAAAACAGGTATTGTGGGCATATGTATGGATGGTGAGGGGTGTTAGGAGCATAGAAAAAGAATTATGATTTTGGGACCGGACAACCTCTTTAATGCACTGTACCTCAGTCAAAAACTGTCTTAAAGTCCAATACACTGGCTAGAGATTTCCTCAGAGTCCAGTACCACACTCAAGAATCTCCCTAGCGACATGCCCACGTGCAGCAAATCTGCCCGGCTACAGAGCATGTCCGGACAAGCCTAAGGGGAAGCGCTGTGGGTCTGCAGTATCTATACACTCGCCTGGAAGTCCTCCACAACTCGCCAAGCCATTTTCCACGTCCTATATGAACCTTAGCTCGCATAATCGTAGAACTGTTTATGCACGCAGGGTTTCCCTCAAACCATACCCCTTATAGAGACTTGCTGCTGATATCCCGACTCCAAAACCCCGTAATTCATTCAAAACAACTTAGGAATCTTATCAAGGTGCCTTATCGGAGCCTTGCTGCTATTTTCAGCCCCCAATTGAAAAGTTAATTTTCTTAAAGAGACAGCGCACCTTAAATCAAAATGGCCAAAAAGAACCTTGTACAGTTCTCCAGTCATAAAATAAAGCAAATGCAACCTGATACTGATCATTATGAAAAGCAGGAAGCAGAACCCACACTTCCAGCACACCAAGTTGTGCGACCAAGACGCTCTCTCAAACTGACAATAAAGGTAATTGAAAACTATCACACCATCAAAGATGAGCTATCTGATAACCCGGAAGAGCAATGGGAACGAGTTTACTCCCTCATGTCAGGACTTAAATCCTCAGGTGATGCTGCAAGCTTACAAGTTGCTGTTGAACAGCTGAACAAAGCTCATGAAAGATATAAGAGACTGTCTACAAGTTATATAACCTTCCTAAAAGACTCAAACATCGATGAAGCCCTATCAGAACTGAGCAAGGCAGAATCAGTAGACAGAGAAAGAGACGCTATGGTGCAGGATATTAAAGATAAAGTGGAACTCTGTATCTCTCATTTGCAAGAAACTTGATCACTCAGGTCAAATTCATCGAAACATTTCTCATGGTCATGCAGATTATCGTGCTCAAGAAGCTCCGCCCTGAGTGACAGAATACTAGAGGTCCGCATAAATGCAGAGCAATCCAAAGTGAGACGTTCCTTCATTGAAAAAGAAGCTCTTGCAAGAGCAGAAGCAGAGGCTAAGAGGGCGGAAGCAGAGACTCAGATAAAGATTCTTCAAACAGAGATGGAAGAGGAAATTGCATTAGCTAAAGTAAGACTACTTGAGCAAGCATTGAGCCAAGGTCTCGATCCAGTCTGCTTGCCACCACAGGAAACAGACAATCCAGTTGATTGCACCAGTGACTATGTGCTGAAACAGTTATCTGCACCCCCCCCCTTTCCAGTACCCTCCAAGCCGACGATGCTGAAACCTCCAAGTCATCTCTACCTGTGGCGCCAGTGCCACCCACAGCACCCAAGCAAGCTAATAACCTTCACCCGGATGTGCCCTCTCAAGGACAGTTATTACAGCAAGATGGTTATCAGTAGGGTTGCCTCGGGTATCGATAATTCGATACTGAATCGATACTTTTATACCAGTATCGATTCGGTACCGGAATTTCCTATTTTGCGATACTAAAATAAAAAATTCTCTTACCTGTCCTGCGCCGCGGCTCCGCTCCGGGTCCGGTGCTCCTCTTCTTCTCCGGGCCCGCGCTGCACTGTCCTGACCGCGTACAGCGTCAGGACGTAGTACGCTCACTCTGACCTGACGCTGCACGCAGTCAGGTGACAGTGCAGCGCCGGGAAGAGAAGAAGAGGAGCGCCGGACCTGGAGCGGAGCCGCGGCGCAGGACAGGTAAGATATTTTTTTATTTTATTTTGACGGGGGCACAGTGGGCTGATCTGAGGTTGATGGGAGCACGATGGGCTGATGTTAGGTCTGATGGGGGCACAGTGGACTGATCTGAGGTTAATTGGGGCACAGTGGGCTGATGTTAGGTCTGATGGGGGCACAGTGGGCTGCTCTGAGGTCTGATGGGGCACAGTGGGCTGATTGAGGTCTTATGGGGCACAGTGGGCTAATCTGAGGTTGATGGGGGCACAGTGGGCTAATGTTAGGTCTGAGGGGGGCACAGTGGGCTGATCTGAGGTCTGATGGGGGCACGGTGGGCTGATCTGAGGTCTGATGGGGGCACGGTGGGCTGATCTGAGGTCTGATGGGGGCACGGTGGGCTGATCTGAGGTCTGATGGGGGCACGGTGGGCTGATCTGAGGTCTGATGGGGGCACAGTGGGCTGATCTGAGGTCTGATGAGGGCACGGTGGGCTGATCTGAGGTCTGATGGGGGCACGGTGAGCTGATCTGTGGTCTGATGGGGGCACGGTGGGGTTGATCTGAGGTCTGATGGGGGCACGGTGGGCTGATCTGAGGTCTGATGGGGGCACAGCGGGCTGATCTGAGGTCTGATGGGGGCACAGCGGGCTGATCTGAGGTTGATGGGGGCACAGTGGGCTGATGTTAGGTCTGATGGGGGCACAGTGGGCTGATGTTAGGTCTGATGGGGGCACAGTGGGCTGATTTGAGGTCTGATGGGGGCACTGTGGGCTGATCTGAGGTCCGATGGGGGCACGTTGGGCTGATCTGAGGTCTGATGCTGGCACAGTGGGCTGATGTGAGGTCTGATGGGGCACAGATTTTTTGTGTTTTATTTTTTCGGCGTGGTATCGAATGGTATCGAGTATCGAATACTTTTTCTTGGTATCGAAATCGAATCAAAATTTTGGTATCGTGACAACTCTAGTTATTAGGTGTTTTCTGGCCTACTTCCACAGCTCAAGGAGCAGTCATCAGAAACTACAGAGGCTAAACCACAGCTCAACCCTGCAGCAACATCATTCTACCCAGAAGCATCTCACCCTTTCACGCCAGGCAATCCATACGCCCAAGGGGCATCACAAGACATGGCAACAAGCAGTGAGAAATCAGATATGTCTGAGTTCGCCAGGTTTATGGTGAGCAGAGAGCTAATCAACACCAGTCTCTCAAAATTTGATGACCATGCGGAGAGCTACAGAGCCTGGAAAGCAACCTTCAAAGCCACCATTGCCAACCTCAACCTAACTGCAGAGCAGGAGTTTGACCACATGATCAAATGGCCTCAGAACTGTCTACGTGGGACAAGCAGAAGCAGGTCTCGCTGCCGCCTGGCAGAGACTTGAACATACCTTTGGCAGTGCAGAAGCCATCAAGTGTGAGGAGTGACATAGTGAAAGACATGCCTCAGCTATGCACCCAACTCCACTCATCAGAGATTCACAGGCTGCAGTCGCCATTAGACCTGCTCCAAGTCATGGCAGGGAGCCTCAGAATCACGCTAACACCGCCGCAGATGTTTCCTGCCCATGCTTGGACGTTTGTCGGGAGAGCCAGAGTGATTAATGTTGTGCCCGGATATGCCTAATCAAGGTCTACCCAGAGGGACTACCAGAAATGGCAGTAAAAATGTATACCATGATTGACGACCAAAGCAACTGGTCCCTAGCAGGACCTAAATTCTTTGAAGCCTTTGGAATCAAAGGACCATCAGAACCCTACACTTTAAACACCTGCTCAGGCCACATAGAGACTAGTGGCAGAAGGACACAAGGATTCATCGCTTCTCAATGGAGATATTGAAATACCCCTACCGACGCTGATCGAATGCCACCAAATACCCAACCATTCTACTCCTGCTCGGCAGAGACAATCTAAGGGTACACAATGTGCGTTAACAGTGTAATGGTCCTGACTATGCGCCATACGCCCAGAGACTGGACCTGGGATGGGTAGTCATAGGAAATGTATGCTTGGATCAACCAAGAATTAACTCCTTCAAGACTTACGTGCGTGAAGATGGATGCACAACTTGCATTAAGCCATGTCCTCATCACTATGAGGTGAAAGAGAAGTCTCCAGACCTCATACAGCCACCTGACATAAAAACAAATTGGGGAGATCAGTCTTTCACACAACCAAGGATGATGATAAAGTAGCCTTGTCAGTAGAGGGCAGAGAATGGACAGTGAGTTCTTTAAACATGAAACGAATCACTGGGTTTCTCCATTACCCTTCCGAGCCACCAGGGTAAGACTCCCGAACAATCTGGAACAAGCTTTGTCTAGATTTAAATCTCTTCAGCGTACCATGAACAGCAAGCCTGAAATGAGAGAATATATTGTCGCCTTTATGGATAAAATATTCCGTAACAACCACGCAGAACCAGCTCCATCCTGGTTCTGCTGGTACTTGCCTTCATTTGGAGTGTATCATCCACGAAAACCTAATCAAAATAGGGTTGCTTTTGACTCAAGTGCCAAACATCAAGGTGTATCTCTTAATGATGTTCTTCTCACAGGTCCCAATCTGACAAATAACTTAGGAGTGCTGATGAGGTTCAGGAAAGAGCTTGTTGCCATCACTGCTGACATTGAACAGATGTTCCACTGTTTCGTAGTCAGAGAGGATCACCGGAATTTCCTCAGGTTTCTGTGGTACAAGGACAATGACACCAACGCAAAGATGGTGGAGTATCGAATGAGGGTGCACGTATTTGGAAATAGCCCTTCACCTGCCATAGCAACTTACGGCCTGCACTAGAGGAAAAGTCAGAGTATGGTACAGACGCCAGATGTTGTACCAAGCTAAACTTAGACTACACAAAATTGCTTCAAACTGCCTGGCCGTAATGAGAGCCTTCGAGTCAGGTGATCATGCACCTGGATTTAAGGACATTAACCTGGGACTGGACGGTCTACCCGTGCAGAGGAGCTTAGGCCTCAGGTGGGATTTCTCGGCTGACTCCTTTGGTTTTCAAATAAGTTGTGCAGACAAGCCATTCACAAAACGTGGTGCCCTATCAGTGGTGAACAGCCTATTTGATCCTCTAGCATTTGTAGTGCCCATCACCATACAAGGTAAACCCCTACTGAGACAGCTTTCTGAAACCATTAAGGATTGGGATACTCCACTTCCTTCTGATAAAGAGCAAAAATGGGAAGCCTGGAAGCAATCTTTGTGTGCTTTGGATGAGATCCACATCCCGAGATGCTATGTCAAAACCTCACTTACCTCTAGCATAAAGAAGGAACTGCACGTGTTCTTAGACGCCATCACAGAGGCCATAGCAGTGGTTGCCTATCTGAAAGTGACAGAACCCAACGATCAAAATCACGTTGGATTCGTCTTTGGTAAGGCTAAGTTAGCCCCCAAACCCGATCATACTATTCCCAGCTTTGAACTCTATGGGACTGTGTTAGCAGTGGAGATTGCAGACTTCATAGAACAAGAACTGGGTGTCGACATAGATGAGGTCCAGTATTACATGGACAGTAAGGTCGTTTTAGGTTACATCTACAATCAGACAAAATGATTTTATGAGTACGTCAGTAACTGCATAGAGAGAATCAGGAGGTCCTCAAAACCTGAACAATGGCACTATGTACCATCCAAATTTAATATAGCAGATCACGCCACTAGGCCTATGTCTATAGGTTCCTTTACTAACTCTTCTTGGCTTACAGGTCTAGAGTTTCTACTGGGACAGGTGGACGAATTTGTACAGGAAGTTTTCAGCATCCAGGATCCGGATAATGATCCAGATATCCGCACTGAAGTTAGCGCATTAGTCACTGGAACAAAGCAAACCTCCAGCCTCTGTTGTCAGCGCTTTGAACATTTCTCCAGTTGGATGAGACTCAACAGAACTATCGCAAGGTTAGCGCATATTGCGAGATGTTATCACAATACTCATGAAGATAAAGATTGTCATGGTTGGCATGTCTGCCATAAACCCTTCTCTGCTGAGGACATCTCTCATAGGAAGTCCCTCATAATACATAACGACCAGCAGGGAGAATTCAACATAGAATGGAAGTGCTTGTACAACAAACAGCAGATTCCAATAAAACGCCCTCTTGCCAATGTAAATCCAGTCATGGACAGTTTTGGCTTGCTGAGAGTTGGTGATCGTCCCAGCAAACATCATATCACCGTCTTGCTGATCCGACACCACCACGAAAAGGCTGAACACCAAGGCAGGCAAATCACTGAGGGAAAGTTACGGTCTGCAGGCCTTTGGATTATAGGTATGAAAAAACATGTGACTCAATTACTGCATGACTGTGCGCACTGTCGTGAACTGAGAGGAAAACAACTACACCAACAAATGGCTGACTTGCCTGTGGATAGACTATGTACAGAGCCACCTTTCACCTACGTTGGCCTAGACGTCTTTGGGACATGGATGGTGTCTGCAGGCAGGACCCGCGGCAGTCACGCAAACAGTAAGCGTTGGGCCGTGCTATTCACTTGCATGAGTGTGCGTGCCGTTCACATAGAGGTGATAGAATCCATGGACACATCCAGCCTTATTAATGCTTTAAAGGGAACCTGTAGGCTCTGAAACACCCTCCAAACTACAGTAAGCGGTGTATAGTGTAAGTGACGTCAAGTCCCGTTATGTACGTTTTATCTTCATGCTTACTTGCATTCTGACTCTGTGCTCTGACAAACCAGCAGTAAAATGCACTTAGTGGACTCCAGTGCTCACTCACATAATGGAGAGGACTCAAAGACGAGTCCTCTCAATGCATTTTACAGCCGGTTTGTGGGAGCACAGCGTCAGAATGGAAGTGAGTATGAAGATAAAACTTACATATTCAGATTCAGCATCACTTACACTATACATCTCTTACTCTAGTTCAGGGGGTGTTTCGGAGCTGACAGGTTCCCTTTAAGATGGTTCATCGTAATCAGAGGACCAGTGAAACAGTTGAGGTCTGACCATGGAAGCAATTTTATCGGAGCATGTAGAGAACTGAACATCGACTCCAAGCCCATTCAAGATCAGTTGGTGGAGAAGGGTTGCACCTGGATTTTCAATCCTCCTCATAGTTCCCACATGGGGGGCTCCTGGGAGAAAATGATCAGGATCTCACGCAGCATCTTGAATTCTATGTTAATGGTGTAGTCACCCTTCTCGCTAAAGTGTCAGTCATAATCAATTCAAGATCCGTTGTGCCAGTGTCAATGGATCCCGAAACACCAGCCATACTGACTCCGGCTATTCTCCTTACCCAAAAATCTGAGAATACGCGAATGCCTAGTGGAGAATTTACTTATGCGAACATCTACCAGAAGCACTGGAAATGTGTACAATACTTAGAGAATTACTTCTGGAACAGGTGGTGAAAGGAATATCTTGGTATTCTTCAAGGAAGGAGAAAATGGCAACACCACAAACCAAACTTAAAAGAAGGAGACCTCGTGTTAATGAAGGAGCAACAAACCGAACGGATCCACTGGCCTATGGGACTTATTACAAAGGTTTTTCCTGGCAAAGATGGCAAAGTCTGGAAGATGGAGTCACTGGCGTAACTATAGGGGCCGCATCGGTCGTAGTTGCGACCGGGCCCCTAAGGCAGGGGGGCCCAGAGGGCCCCCAATGCCAGTGGCAATATATTTTCCCTTTATAAGATGCAGATAGTGCATCTTATAAAGGGAATACTAGTGAGCGCTTCCATAATGGAAGCGCTCACTAACCTGCAGAAGGAGGGGTAGTGAAGCGCTTGTAGCGCTGTTCTGTACTTACCCCTCCTCCTGTTCGCTCCTCTAAGGACCCGCGCTGCTTGTCCTGGCTGCCTGCAGCGTCAGGACGTACAGAGAGAACTCTGACCTGACGCTACATGAGGTCAGGTGACCACAGTGCGGGCCCTGAGAAGAGGAGACAGCCAGGACCGGGAGAGTGGCAGCAGGAGAGGTAAGTTCCTTTATTATTTTACCGTCTGATCTGAGGTCTGATATGCAGGTCTAATTGGAGCACTCTGCACTCTGTAATTATGGAGCACAATCCAGCTCTGATAAATCCCTCTTTATATGATGCCAGGATTGCACTACAGATATGTCAGGACTACCAGCAAATGTCTCGTATACTATGGGGGGTGGGGGTTGGGGGGGCGGCTAGGGTCTCACTGGTGGGGTCTGGAGGTCTAATGGGGGGGGTTCTAAAGGACTCACTTGTGGGGTCTGGAGGTGTAATGGGGGGGTCTGGAGGTCTAATGGGATTGTAGGTCTCACTGGTGGTGTCTGGGGGTCTAATGGGGGGATCTGGATGTCTAATGGGGGTTCTGAAGCACCCCCGTTGGGGGGTCTGGAGGTGTAATCGGGGTTTGGAGGTCTCACTGGTGGGGTCTGGGGTCTAATGGGGGGATCTGGATGTCTAATGGGGGGTCTGAAGGACTCACTTGGGGGGTCTGGAGGTGTAATGGGGGGTTTGGTGGTCTCACTGGTGGGGTCTGGGGGTCTAATGGGGGGGATCTGGATGTCTAATGGGGGTCTGAAGGACTCACTTGGGGTGTCTAGAGGTCTAATGGGGAGGGTCTGGAGGTCTCACTGGTGGGGTCTGGAGGTCTAATGGGGGGGGGGGGGGGGTCTGGAGGTCTAATGGGGATCTGATTGGGGGTGTGGAGGTCTCATATGGGGGTCTGGAGGTCTAATGGGGGTGTTATCTAAGGTCTGATATTAGGTCAGGGTCTTACATGGAGATCTAATGGGGGTTTGATCTCAGGTCTAAAACTGGGGTCTTATATAGGGTCTGTCATAGACATCTAAAAGGGGTTTGGACTGATATGAGGGGGGTCTCATTTAGGGTTTTATATGGGGGTCTGATCTGAAAGGAAGGGGGTCTGATCTGGATGGGGGTCTGATCTGAAAGGAAGGGAGTACTAGCGCACAATATAAAGGGGTATTTTTGTACTGGCGCATTGTGTGGTACCAGTATTTTCAGGGGGACTGTTTCTGTAGGATAGTATTGGAGAGCACAGTGGACACAGTATGGGGGGGGGGCAGGATGGGGTGTTGAGAAGGTGAGAGGATGATGGAAAAGTAGGAAAGTAAGATGTCTGTGTGTTGCAGAGACGAGGCACAGCTGAAAGAAGTCACCATGGCCATCTGGTCTGACAGGAGAAGATGAGGAGACAGAACTTCTACATCAGAGAAGAGAAGTCACTAGATGTAAGAGGTACATATGTGGGGCTGTATGACCTGTATGTTCTGTAGCGCTGTATGTAATGTTTTCCAAGTATGTCTTTAAAGGGGTTGTCCTTTTTTTTAATTTTTTTGTACGATCTTCTGCTTCTTCTCTGCTCTGTTTATTTGCTCATCACTGCAAATGCTACGGCGAGCAGGTGAAAAGAGCGGTGAAAGCAGCTCTCATATGAGCGCTTCCCTCTCTTCAAACAGCTGATCATCAGGGGTTCCGGAGGACCCCGGATGATCTGATATTGATCAGGTCATCAGTAGTAAAAAGAAGGACAACCCCTTTAACAGTAGCACTGGAGGTAAGGGGTTAGATTGAGAATTTGGCATGGGGGGTTCAATATTTGCCTCGGGCAGCAGAAAAGCACCAGTGCTGAGTAAAGGGGGGGGGGGGGGGGCAAGCTGAACTCTTGCACCAGGGCCCATGCGTCTTTAGCTACGCCCCTGGGTGGAGTTGAAGATCTTCAGAAAGGGTGAGCCTAAAATTTTTGCAAGGCCAATTAACAAACTCATCCTGATACTACCCATCGAGAACGTCCCTGCAGGATGAACAGAACTCGAATTTCGTGGATCTTCTCCATTCTAAGTTGGGTAACAGGACTATATTGTAATGTTCTTTTTTTTAATTGCATTCTAACATGTCCTTTGTCATGGGTTTGTTTTATATTTTATGGACACTAGTCATACTGAAATCCCCAAAGGGAATTCCAGATGGGGAGTGTGCTGTTCTCCTCATATTTGTTATTGAATTGTTTCAATTGTATTATTAATTCTTCCTTCACCATGTTGTTTCTATGTATTGTTGTATTGCTGCCATCTGCTGGCCAGAATATGCATGCCAAAGCCAATACAGTATTGTATCATCGCGTGTTGTTGTAGTTGGGTCAAATAAACCCATGTTGATTCATATCACCGTGCCTACATTTGAAACCATCTAACCTGAGCTTCTGTCGGTCCGGTCTGCTCCACTGCTTGGATATGAAGGTAGGAAAGTCACATAGTCGCTATCAGTTACATCTTTATTCGCCTCATGTGGGGACAGAACAACTTAACTGCAAAACACTAAGTCCTCTTTGCAACTAATATCTACTGTATACTGCTTCACAATAGTATGTGGATTTGACCATGTAGCAGCCCTACAAATTTGATCCATTGAAGCTTCCTCTATTTCTACTTAAGAAGCTGAAATAGCTCTAGTCGAGTGAGCCTTCTACTTCTCTGAAGGATTCTTTTCCATAGCTTTGTAAGCCACACAGATCACTATTTTAATCCTGCAACCCAGATAACTCTTTGATGCTCTAAGTGCTTTATTTGCTCTTAAAATTGGAGTAACAGATAATCACATTTTCTCCAACTCGTGGTCATTTCTAGATATGACAAAGGACAATGCCTAACATCTAGCTTGTGAGATGTAGCTTCTTTCTCAGACTTTTCACAGAATAAGGGGAGAGCAATCACTTCTTGCCTTTGGAATTCAGAAACTACCTCAGAAGGAAAGGAGTGATCAAATCTCAGGACTAAAAGAAACCTGAAAGAACTATGTTTAAGTCCCAGGGGGGAAAACCTGATGCATATGAATAATAGCCTGTTTCCAAATGATCCTGAACAACTGGCACTAAAGCTTTCAGCACAATTAGTTTTAAAAATACCCTTTTCTAATGCCTGCAGTATTGGAGAACTCTGAACCAAGTTGACTTTGAAGACTGGAAGAGGGGGAGGAAGATGAAAGGAGATGATGTAACTCTTTCCGTGTTCAGTACCCAAGAATATTCTGTAATCTCCTTCCAATGTTGAATAAATTCTATCCTTACCTATACTTGAAGCTTGACATGGAGATGAGTGAATACGTTTGAAACTAACCAAGTTCAATACAAACTCACTAGAGATGAGCGAGTAGTGTTCGATCGAGCCGGTATTCGATCGAATACTACGCTATTCGGCATACTCGATTTCAATCGAGTATAACGGTGATGGCGCACTTAGAATTCGTTTCCCCTCCCACCTTCCCTGGCGCTCTTTTTCCACCAATCACCATGCAGGGGGGGTATGACAGGCCCGCGGAGCACGCTGGCAGCGCGAAAACGGCGTCTACATGGATTGGCTGGAAAAACCATGTGCCCTCGAATATTAAAAACTCAGCTCTTCCTGCTCGTTCGCATATGCTGCGTGAACTTAGTCAGGGACAGAGGCTGGAGAAGGGAGAGATAGGTTTTAGCTGTTGGACAGGCAGGAGCGTGATTAAAAGCCCTTATCAGGGCTACTATAGTGCAGTACAGTGATAGCTTTACTACAATATACACTCTGCAGAGAACGGCTGCTGTATTCAGGGATAGCTGCTGGAGTAGGGACAGAGAGAGGCATTAGTGGTGTATTAGGTGCTCTGCTACATACCAAACTATATTTGGCACTACTGTTCTGCGTTCTTTTTGGCTGCAAACCCTGTTATATACCTAGTGTGTATATGCACCATCTGATCTGGCAGTATACGGCTGTGAATTTTTTTTTTTTTTTTAAATACAGTTTATTTGGCTCTAGTGTTCTGGGTTCTGTGTGCCTGCAATACCCTTTTTGTATACCAGGTGTAAATACCCACCGTCTGACCTGTTAGTACACGGCTGTGTACCTAGAAATAAAAAAAAAAGGCCTTTTCTTTGGCACCTGTACTGTGCGTTCTCTTGCAAAATAATTTTATATACGTGGTGTTAATACCCACCGTCTGATCTGTTAGTACACGGCTGTGTACCTAGAAATATAAAAAAAATAGGCCTTTTCATTGGCACCTGTACTGTGCCTTCTCTTGCAAAATAATTTTATATACGTGGTGTTAATACACACCGTCTGAACTGTTAGTACACGGCTGTGTACCTAGAAATATAAAAAAAAAAGACTTTTCATTGGCACCTGTACTGTGCGTTCTCTTGCAAAATAATTTTATATACGTGGTGTTAATACCCACCGTCTGATCTGTTAGTACACGGCTGTGTACCTAGAAATATAAAAAAATAGGCCTTTTCATTGGCACCTGTACTGTGCGTTCTCTTGCAAAATCATTTTATATACGTGGTGTTCATACACACCGTCTGATCTGTTAGTACACGGCTGTGTACCTAGAAATATAAAAAAAATAGGCCTTTTCATTGGCACCTGTACTGTGCGTTCTCTTGCAAAATAATTGTATATACGTGGTGTTCATACACACCGTCTGATCTGTTAGTACACGGCTGTGTACCTAGAAATATAAAAAAAAAAAGACTTTTCATTGGCACCTGTACTGTGCGTTCTCTTGCAAAATAATTTTATATACGTGGTGTTAATACCCACCGTCTGATCTGTTAGTACACGGCTGTGTACCTAGAAATATAAAAAAAATAGGCCTTTTCATTGGCACCTGTACTGTGCGTTCTCTTGCAAAATCATTTTATATACGTGGTGTTCATACACACCGTCTGATCTGTTAGTACACGGCTGTGTACCTAGAAATATAAAAAAAATAGGCCTTTTCATTGGCACCTGTACTGTGCGTTCTCTTGCAAAATAATTGTATATACGTGGTGTTCATACACACCGTCTGATCTGTTAGTACACGGCTGTGTACCTAGAAATATAAAAAAATAGGCCTTTTCATTGGCACCTGTACTGTGCGTTCTCTTGCAAAATAATTTTATATACGTGGTGTTCATACACACCGTCTGATCTGTTAGTACATGGCTGTGTACCTAGAAATATAAAAAAAATAGGCCTTTTCATTGGCACCTGTACTGTGCGTCCTCTTGCAAAATAATTTTATATACGTGGTGTTAATACACACTGTCTGATCTGTTAGTACACGGCTGTGTACCTAGAAATATAAAAAAATAGGCCTTTTCATTGGCACCTGTACTGTGCGTTCTCTTGCAAAATAATTGTATATACATGGTGTTAATACACACCGTCTGAACTGTTAGTACACGGCTGTGAAGGCAAAATATTGTAACAAAAAAAAAAATGCGGAGGGGGGCTAGCGGAATCGGACATGGACGGGGGCGCGGAAATGCTGTTGGTGGCCTTGTTGAAGCCAGTGGGGATACAATGCGTGCTGGTGAGGGTCAGCCAGGATCCCACTCATCCAGAATCCCTGCCTTTATGGGACAGTTAAGCAGAGGGCGGGTTACACTGCTGTTGAGGCCCTGAGCAGGTTGAAACAGGTGGTGCAATGGATAGCCGATAGCGCTTCCAACACAGTTGTCCACCAGCCAGTCATCCACACAGTCTCACTCTGACCCTCCTTCCTCCACACCTGGCCAACAGAGTCATCCCACCATTGACCCCTCCCAGGAGCTCTTTTCGGGTCCTTTTTCAGATGTGCCGGAAGAATCCCAGGAGCTAGCAGAGGAATTTTGTTTGTAGTGATGCCCAAACACTTGAGTATTCGCCATCTCCTGCTGATGTGGACCCTGAACCAGCATCTGCTTATCATGAGCGGATGATGATTGATGAGACGCAGTTGCCATCAAGGGAGGCTGTTGGAATGTCCAGTGGGCAGGAGGAGGAGGCAGAGTGAGGAAGTGGAAGAGGAGGTGGTGGGATGACGAAATGACCGACCCACTTGGCCAGGGGTGATGTCCAGCGGGGGAAAGCAGTGGAGAGGTGGTGGTCTGCGCAGCACCGAAAAAGGCAGCAAGAGGCAGAGGGATGTCCAGAGGCAGAGGGATGTCCAGAGGCAGAGGGATGTCCAGAAGGCAGAGGGATGTCCACAGGCAGAGGGATTCTCCACAGGCAGAGGGATGTCCACAGGCAGAGGACAGTCCAGACAGAGAAGTGAGGCCACAGCCAGCAGGGCC
This sequence comes from Rhinella marina, assembly GCA_900303285.1. Classification (NCBI taxonomy): domain Eukaryota; kingdom Metazoa; phylum Chordata; class Amphibia; order Anura; family Bufonidae; genus Rhinella; species Rhinella marina. The sequence continues at coordinate 23,153 of ONZH01023299.1, forward strand.
GAAGCTGTTCCCGGCAGCGGGCAGTCGCGCGAAGCTCCCCCATCGAGGCCTCGTACTTCTGTGGTGTGGAGATTTTTAATGTTTGTGCGGATGACAAACTGAGCGCGGTTTGCACATTCTGCCACTCAAAACTGAGTAGGGGCTCTGAGAAGAGCAATCTGACCACCTCAGGCATGCGGCGTCACTTGGAAAGTCAAGCACTGGGCGGAGTGGGAGAGAGCAAACGCAATACAACCTGCGCAAGGTCTTCCTGCCACTGCCTCTTCCC
>ONZH01023300.1:0-15569 GCA_900303285.1 Rhinella marina
GTCAGTGGGAATGCCATGAAGTTTCACAATGTTGTCAACAAACACTTGTGCAAGAGTTTTAGCATTGGGGAGTCCGGATAATGCAATAAAGTGCGCCATTTTACTAAAACGATCTACAACCACCAGAATAACTGTCTTACCAGACGACTCAGGCAGATCAGTGATGAAGTTCATGGATAGGTGAGTCCATGGTCTGGACGGGATGGGTAATGGAAGTAGAGGTCCAGAAGGTCGAGTATGTGTCACTTTAGCGCGTGCACAGACACTACAGGCTGACACATAATCCTCAACACACGTAAGCAGCCCTGGCCACCAGAATCTACGAGAGATGAGGTCGACAGTGGATTTACTCCCAGGGTGTCCCGCAAGCACCGAAGAATGATGATCCTCAAACACTTTATGACGCAAAACAGAAGGAACAAACAACTTCCCAGGAGGGCAAGACTCCGGCGCATCTCCCTGGGCCTCAAACACTTTAGCCTCAAGATCAGGGTAAAGAGCGGATATCACCACTCCTTCAGACAGTATAGGGCTCGGATCTTCGAAATCACCACCTCCGGGAAAACTACGTGACAAAGCATCCGCCTTCACATTCTTAACCCCAGGACGATATGTGACAATGAAATTGAATCTGGTGAAGAACAAAGACCATCTGACCAATATAGGGGCAGAAGAAAAGCACTCCTTCACAGCGGAGAAGGCTTGCAACGCTGCATCAGACCACACTGAGACATCCGTCCCTTTCATAGTCATGTCAGTTAAGGGTTTAACAATTGTTGAATAGTTCTTAATAAATTTTCGGTAATAGTTGGTGAACCCCAAAAATCGCATAAGAGCCTTCAAATTTTCAGGTCGGTCCCAGTTCAGAATAGCACTGACTTTCTCTGGATTCATACGAAAACCTGAAGATGAAAGCAAGTATCTTAAGAATTGCACCTCTTGTACAGCAAAAACACATTTCTCTAATTTTGCATACAACTTGCTATCTCTTAAGATTTACAACACCTGCCTCACGTGATCCTGATGTGTCACAATATCTGGAGAATAGATTAGTATGTCATCCAAATACATGACTACAAACCTCCCCACAAGATGATGAAAAATGTCATTAACAAAATGCTAGAAGACAGCAGGAGCATTGGTCAACCCAAAAGGTATGACCAGGTTCTCAAAGTGGCCCTCAGGAGTGTTAAAGGGTTTCTGTCACCAGTTTTTTCGGTATGAATCAGGCTGACATTAGAGATGTGCTAATGTCACCTGATTCCAAATATATATCTGTTTTATTTACTGGTGCCCCCATTTTTATATAAAATGAACTTTTATTTTATGCTAATCAGGCCTCTAGGTGCAAGGGGCGTTACCCCTGCTCCTAGAGGCTCTGTTGATTGACAGGCCCAGGCAGAGAAGAAACACTCCATTCACTATAGCTTGCAAGGACCTTCAATGATGTCATGACCATGTGATCAGTCACATGGTTAGGATCACACAAACAGCCTGTCTCCTCCTAAACCATGTGACTGATCACATGGTCATGACATCATGACGAAATTATCACGTCCCCCAGAAAATCTATCCGGGAGGGGAACCTTAGGCTCCAAACACTCAGCACCCCCAGAACCACGAGCCTGTGGTCTCTGAATCTGGTTGCGGATGTCAGCCACCTCCAAACTGAGTCCCTGCAGCCGTTCAGCCAGTGCAGCAATAGCATCCATGTCAGCACAAAAATGACATAAATTTTTGTTTAGGCGGTTTATAATGTCATGCTCTAGTGTGGAGGGAATAGCCACACCGAGCGTACGAGGGAAGGGAACAGACCAAAACCAGGAAAACGGTCACCTCCTGCAGGGAACTCTTAAACTAGGCCCTGACTGACTACCAGTATGAACAAGCCTGGGTAGGAGAGTTCATACACAGGAACCTAATAATAAATGCACCCTAGAAAACCCTGCAGCTAGTGACACAAGAAAGAGTAAACCCATTCTTCCAAGAGTAAGGACGAACAGGAGACTCCAAAAGGAAAACCACAAAAGGGAAAAAGTCACTTATCTTTAAGCAGATATCGCAGCAACCGGATCTCAGCCAAGATCCACACCACACACTACTAAGTAGGCAGAAAGTATAAACCGCAAGGGATACTGGGAGAGAAAGGGGTAAATAAGAGAAAGATAATTACCACAGCGGCAACAGCTGAGGGGAAGGGGTGTGGTAATCAGCAACCAAATCAAGGGAAAAGCATGTCAAATTATGTCACTTTAGAAAGCCGCGCAGAACGTCTGATACCAGACGCAAGCCCACTCGTGACAGCAGGACTGTGAAGCTGTGCATGTGATATCAACAGGAACGCCCACAGAGCTTCTCGTACCGAATAACGAACCCTATTGAATTCAATGGGAGATACGAGCATTTTTGCAGGGGACCCAAGTTCTTTGCAGGCAAGGTTACCTAAACACCTGAAAACCTCTGAAAGTGATGGAAACACCACGGAAATGGATAGGGAACACCAGGGGTAACATGCATGGAGCAGGCAGAGACAGTGCAAGGAGCGACAGAACCTTGTCCGATAAAGCATACGCTATTGCTACGTATAATTTACTCTATACGCTGTTGCGTATGAATTCAAGACAGTGAAACCATTACCACTTGCAAGCTGTAGTATAGTCTTTAAAAAGACTTTTGGGTCACAAATGCAGTTCCCTGCCTAATAGAAACGAATATTCTCCTATTTCGTACTCTTTCGCTATCCCTATCACACTCACACTCTTTCCCTCTCCTAAAACCACAAGGTGTGTGATCCGAGCCCCAGGCATACGCATATATATAATAGCACGTCACCTGATGCAGGCAGCCAATCACTCCTAGACACGTAGAAAAGGTAGTAGGTCATGGCAGGAGGTCCCCAATGCTTCCCTGCATATTTATTGGCTAAGAAATAGGTGCTAAACATGCAGGGAGGAGTTAAAAAAAACACGAATTTCACACGCTACTTGGCCAAGTAACGAATACTTACGAGTACGCAAATATCCGTGCGGATAACGAATCTTTACGAATATATTCGCTCATCTCTATAGAAGAGTATTTCTGTATGCATGTGAAGCAAAGCTGATACCAGAAAACGAACAAGTGCAATTTTATCATGTGCTGCATTACGGTAAGATATGGAGTTATTGATTTTTAGTGCACAAAGGTGTCCATAGCCTTTAAGTATCGCTGTTAATTCTAGGTGTTTGTCCCTTTTCTTTATCCGCTTAATTTGTTTGCTCCCATAGCAATAGAATCCAAATGATACATATATTAACATAAATTGAGTAGGAATATTGTAGACATTGTTCATAGTAAAGGGTGAGTGTAGGTATTATATGGAATGCTACACCAGGGCTCCTGGAATTCTTCAGTTATCCTTTTAGCATTTTGTATATTTTCTTTAACCAATTTGTCTAAATCTATATTTTTGCTGTCATTCTTATTAAACAATGTGTCCAATTCAATTGTAAGTGGTGGTATATTCTTAAACAATGGAGAAGCCGAATCATCCTTCTGAATAATGTCCATAGAAATTTGGTTTAATTTGATGTTAGTTCTTCCTCTCCAGTCATCTGTCCATGTGTCAAATTCACATACCACTCTGTGAAAGGCATCTGGCACTGCACTCTTTGTTGCTATGTGAACAAGGATGCCCCTAATGCACAGACTTTGAGTCCATTTCCATGGATTATCTGCTTCCATCTGAGTTGGGTCTTTGCAGTTGGACAAGACAGCTTTCAGCATGCGTACCAGCATAGCTATCCATATCCTCCAGCTTTTCTGGCATACAGGAGCATAGCCATGCCTGTTCTCATTTGTGACATCAATAGGGAGTTTATGGATTTCTATCCTTGGCCTTCTCTGATGAGAAAACTGTTTGGTTCCCCAAGTACAATTCCTTTGCGAGGAATATACAGGAATATCGTCCATTTTTCTTTAACAGACACCAGTACCAGACTAGATAGAGTCCATTATTCTTGACCAGAGTACCAGACCAGATGGAGTCCATTATTCTTGGCCACTCTCCTTGCTTTATTTCCTGAAGTCTTTGACTAAGGTGTTCACACAATAGGTTCCCTATCATACCATAAACCATAGCTTTGGACACCGTATTATAACTAAGTGAACCAATCTGTGCCTTTCAGTCTTATGAACACTTTGTAAATCTGAAGCAATTGCAAGAATGTTCTGAATATCAATCTTTACTTCAGCTAGAGTGTTTAAATCCACTCTATCCTCTTTAAGCAGTACCTGCTCCAACCCACCTTCAAAATCTTGGTTTCTGATATTAAGACTTTCTAAGTCTATCCTATTCCAGGATACTATATCAGTACCCAGATCCCTCTTTGATACTTTCCTGAATTTGAGCCTTTGTGTAGCATGTTAAAACAAATTCACATGGGTTCTCACCACAAATATAAACCAGCTTTTCTTTGTCCCTGGGAAACTCTCTGGAAAAGTAAGCAATTAAATTTAAATACTAATGAAGATATAACAGAAAAAACAAATATAACTGGAAATCTGAAAGACAGTACTTGTGGTACATTTTAGACAAAGGCAAAATATTATTGAATGCACATAATTTTGTGACTTGTTGCACACACTTGCGTAAAATTTTGCGACTTTTTGCATTTTACACCACTCACTCCAGTTTTGAAAAGTGGGTGTGGTTAGTTATGTTAATGAGTTTCACTCCAGATTTATCATGAAAAAAAAAGTCACATTCTCACTACAGAAGGAGGGTGGAATAGGAAAACTGGAGTGGTTTCTCTAGACAAATGTGTTAGGTCTAAGGATAAGCCAAAATTATTAAGTAACACGAGACATTTGATAAATGTGGCATAAAGTACTCCAAGGCAGACTCAAGCAAAACTGACTTCAAATGTTCCTCTCATAATAAATCTCCCCTATAAACATCTTTCTTAATTAGTATTTGATTCTGACAAGTGTCACACGTCATTCATGCCTCCTTTGCATTTCCAAACCATGCCAGGAAAAGGAAACTCAGAGACATGTAATGAATGCCCAATGACATTGTAATATAAAGCGTTTCATTGTCAGAAGTAATAAGTCTGTTAGGACTAATCATGTCTCACACTATAGCACACGTGTCCTATAATTTTACATTGAAAAGAAAGAACAAATTAAGCAGTAACTGTTGCATGGTGATGGGAGAGGCAATGAGTTTAGTTAAGAGTTGGGGTAAGAGGCGAGCATCTTACATTTTTTAATTGATCTAGCTCCCTTTTAACCCTACTCAATACATCCTGTAACTTGTCTCTTTCAAGTTTTACTGAATGTAATTCTTCTTGCAATGTGTCCCTTCCGTGTTTATTTACATGGAATAGTATCAATATAGGTTTGGGGACTTTGTTTCTCTCACATTGTCTCTTATCTCTTGGTCTGTTATGATTTATGGAAACATTTCCCATCTGGGGTCTGTGAAAGTCAACATTTTCTTTCCTGTTCTACCCCTCAATTCTGAATACTCTAGTTGCATCCTGTGCAAAACTACTCTCTCTGTTCTTCCTCCTGCAGTTACAGACAGAATTCCATATTTAACATCATCATCCAAAGCCTCTAAAAACTTCACTCTATGAACCAAGCCACTGTGTACAAAACCAGGATTGCCCCTAAGCACATATTCCATTATTGTAACAGTTATATTAGACAACTCATGTGGACACTCTTGCTTGATTTGCTTAACTTTACCAGATAGCTATATATTTGAAGCAACTCGACAACTCTGTGCAAATCACAAAACCATTTCATGAATCAGTTGATATCATTCTGTGGGACCTACCCAATTTCTTTAATAATAACAACCATTTATTGTGGCTTGAACTGTTTTATAATAAGGTGCACTTCACCAGTATTATCAGCATTTACTAATTTTGTTGTAGTGGTAGTAGAAGCTGCTGGAATATTCTTAATAAATGGGATTATGATTAACACCTTTTGATGGTACCTTTTGATCTACACGATTCACAGCATATTTTTTCAGCCAATTAATCAAATGCAATATTAGTATGCATTCCACCAGCTTCTTCTCTACACTCTGTCATTTTACTAACAATTCCTCATTAACCTCAGATAAGTGCTCACACAGTTTAGCTTTATCAATAAAAGCCTTTCCAGTTGTTATTGCATGCAATCTAAGTTTAGCCATTTTATCCTTCACTCTTTCTGGGCCGTTTCATATTATTCTGCATACTGTTTACGTTCCTCATCTTTTTGCAACACATTCTCTATCAATTTAACCAAACATGACAATAAACACTGTACTACCATTCTTTTTCTCTTTTTTACTTAAATTTTCTTACCAAAAGCCTCCTGATCAAGAAAACATTTTATCTTATCCCATGAATGCCTATATTCCTGTGGGATTTCATATGGTCCACCATGATGTTTTATAGAGTTAATGAGCCAGACATTAATGATAACTCCATTTACAATACTGTCCCCATTAGCCATACTAAAACATAAGTGCTATGGCAAGCAACAATAAAGAATAAATAAAATATATTTACTAGCCTTTCTGGCACCAGAGTCCGCAAATGTTCATGCTGTAGTGGTTGTGGGGCCCAAAATGTCCTTCTGGGTCATCTCTTGCTGAAACAGGCACAGACTCCGACATCACCACCAGACTTTGGGTCACAACACTTCTGGGTCACAAATCTTCACAGGTATTTCTATTGACTTGTCACGAGACCAAAATGTTAAAAATATTCAATGATGATAGCATACCAATAGTGTGTAAGTCAAAATTACAGACACAATCTAACTAATGTAATAACTGGTGAAGAGTATTGAAAAATTCAATTCAGCTGCTTTGCCAGTTCTTACAAAAAATTTGCTTTGTGACTAATTACTTTGTCACAAAGTGCATTTATTTGTAAATAGTGAATGCAATGACATGGAGCGGCATCATTGTACCCTTCAGATACTGCATTCATAGCTGATCACGGCATCTGACATTGATATTACAGTGTAAAATTTTAAAAAAATAATAAAATCATACTTACCTCATCCATTTGATCACGAAGAGCCAGCCGTCACCATCTTGATTGAAGATCTAGCTCGAAATCCTACGTGGCCAATAATGACGTCATAAGTCACCGCGCACAGGGTTTCATGCTAGATCTTCAATCAAGATGCTGGCGACTGGCTCTTCATGGTAATACCATAGACTGTTATTGAGCACATTGAGGAAACAGCTACAGTGCAGGAAGAAAAAGTAAGTAAACCCTTACATTTAGTAAACTTTAGATCCCACTTCAGCAGCAGTCACTTGCATCAAATCTTTTTTTGTCTCTACAAATAAAATTTGTACAACCTTGAGGAGGAATATTGTATCATTCTCCCTTGAAAATTTGTTTAATTTGATCAATATTTCCATGTCTTGCTTGCGTAATCCTCTTCAAGCCATGCCACAGCATCTTGATAGGGTTAAGGTCAGATCTTTGATTTCACTAGTTCAAAATGCAATGTCTACTTTGGGTCATTGCCTTTCTGTATTACCTAATGTCTCTTCAGCTTGAGGATATGGACTTCTCCCTTAGATTCTCCTGTAAACTGTTCTATACTCACTTGTTCCCTCAGTAATCACAAAGTCCAAGCCCTGAGGCAGCAAAGCAACCCCAAACCATGATGCTCTAGTAACGTACCCATCCACTAAAAAGGTTTCCATAGTCAGACTGGCCACTCTGATTAGTAAAGTCTAAGGGGATAGACAGAGTCACCAAAATCCATTAACAAACAAGACCTGGCAGCTATAAAGCCCCTGATTATATTTGCAAATTGGTCGCTGACTAACAAAGCAGCTGAACAGAACACGAAAAAAGAGTGATCAGTTAGCTGGGTCAGAACCAGTTGCATACAAGAATTACAAAAGGGCAAACCAGAGGCAGGTGCAATAAACATTCCAGGAGTCCGGTACTGGCACATAAGGAAAAAAGGGTTAATCCAGAATGCATGTTATTGAGAAAATAGTTGAATAGGTTGCAAAGATCAATTGACAATACGACTCTGGCCAACCCCTCCATCAACATTGCTAGAATGGTGTGCCCGTAAGAAGTTCAGTTTGTGACAGCTCCATCTACCATGCTTCATAGTTGGGACAAGGTTTTGGTGTGCACATATATTAACCTCCAAACATACAGTAGCATCATGGAAGGAAATCATGACGGAAACTGTTATTTTCCAATGAACGGATGAGACAAAAGTGGATCTTTATAGAACCAATGCTCATTTGTTTAATGTCATTAGTTTGGTTAGATTGTGTTAGAGAAGAACGAACATGCTCGTCCGAGCTTGATGCTCGTTCGAGCATTAGGGTATTCGCATATGCTCGCTACTCGGACGAGCATATCGCGATTCTCGAGGAAATGGCAACTTCCTCTTCCTGCATGTTAGCCACCTTTTTTCAGCCAATCAACATGCAGGAGAGTCTTTGGTACCTCCTAGCATCACGTGGGGCCCCTACAAGTCGATAGCAGGGATTGGCTGGCCAGATCAGATGACCTGGGAATATAAGAATCTGGACTTGCGCTGCTCGCGTCATACGCCGTCTTCATGAGATTAGGGATAGAGCTGCTGTCTGTCAGGGAGAGTGTTAGGGCCTGAATTTAGATGTTGGTTAGGCAGGAATCACCCACAAAGAACCCAACAGCCCTTCTAAGGGCTACAAGCACCTTTTTATTTTGGTCACCTCCAGGCTGCTGGCTGGGACTTGTAGTGCAGCTACCGCCATCTTGGCTGCACACTGTACACAGTGACTGGTGGCAGAAGGGACAGCACGTGGTCCACACAGACCCAAAATAAATTGTCCAATATACTCATTTTTGCTGCTGCTGTACCTTGGCTTGCTGAGATCTGCAGTGCAGTCTATGGAATACGTTTTTCTGTCATTTCAATACACTACAGTCCAGTAAACAATTATGTAGTGTACTGTACAGTAGCATCAGTCTAGGGAATATGTTTTTCTGTCATTTCTATACACTACAGTCCAGTGAACAATTATGTAGTGTGCTGTACAGTAGTGTCAGTCTAGGGAATACGTTTTTTTATATATCCTACAATGCAGTGAAAAATTGAGTGGTTTGCGGTGCAATAGCCGCGGTTTAAAGACTACGTTTTTCCTCTCAGTCATATATACTACAGTGCAGTGCGAAATTGTGTCGTGTGCTGCACACTAGCCGGAGTGTAGATAATATAAGTTTTTCCTCTCAGTTATACATTATACAGTGCAGTGAAAAATTCTGTTGTGTGCTGCACACAAGCCGGAGTGTAGAAAATATAATTTTTTCCTCTCAGTTATATATTATACAGTGCAGTGAAAAATTCTGTCGTGTGCTGCACACTAGCCGGAGTGTAGAAAATATAATTTTTTCCTCTCAGTTATATATTATACAGTGCAGTGAAAAATTCTGTCATGTGCTGCACACTAGCTGGAGTGTAGAAAATAGAAAATATACGTTTTTCCTCTCAGTTATATATTATACAGTGCAGTGAAAAATTCTGACTTGTGCTGCACACTAGCCGGAGTGTAGAAAATATAAGTTTTTCCTTTCAGTTATATATTATACAGTGCAGTGAAAAATTGAGTGGTTTGCGGTGCAATAGCCGCCGTCTAAAGACTACGTTTTTCCTCTCAGTTATATATTGTACAGTGCAGTGAAAAATTCTGTCGTGTGCTGCACACTAGCCGGAGTGTAGAAAATATAAGTTTTTCCTTTCAGTTATATATCATACATTGCAGTGAAGCATTGAGTGGTTTGCGGTACAATAGCCGCAGTCTAAAGACTATGTTTTTTCTCTCAGTTATGTATTATACAGTGCAGTGAACATACAAAATGTTGAACCCAAGGGCTAAGGGTTGAGGAAGAGGGCATGGACGTAGGCGTTCAAGTAGTGTAGGGGGCAGAGGCCGTGGTCCTGGGCAGGTTGACACAGTACATGTTGATGAGGGAGCAGTGGAATGCCGCAGAGTTTCGCTCTCTAGCTTCATCTCGCAACTTACTGGTTCACGTGGTACACCACTATTGAAACCACAACAGTGCGAACAGGTGATGACGTGGATAGCAGACAATGCGTCCAGTAATTTATCGACCACCCAGTCTTCCACGCAGTCCACCCACGCTAGCCAAGGGAGTAGACCTCTGTCTCCTCCAGCTGAATCTCCTTCCCCTCAGCCTGCCCCCCCCACGGAAAGTATGGATTCAGATAAGGCATACTCACAGGAACTCTTTTCAGGACCCTACCCAGAGTCACAAACCACTGCTCAACAGCAACCTGAGCAGTTGCTCTGTCCCGATGCCGAAAATTTAAAACTTTCACAGTCTGTGGGTGAGGAGAGTGTGGACTTAGTGCAAGTAGTCCGTGAAGAGGTGTCGGATGATAATAATGATGATGATGAGACACGGTTGTCAGACAGTGACGTTGTTGTCAGGGCAATAAGTCCGAGGGGGAAGCAGAGTGAGGAATCGGAGGAAGAGCTGGTGGATGATGAGGTGACTGACCCGAGCTGGATTGGTAATCCAACTCAAGACAGTGCTTCTGAGGAGGAGGAAAGTGCAGCACCAGAACAGGTTGGAAGAGGCAGTGGGGTGGCCAGAGGGAGAAGCAGGGCCAGAGCAGGTAGATCAGCAACTGTTTCACGGAGTCAAGCTCTCGTGCCGAGGCCTAGATGTTCGCAAGTCTGGAGGTTTTTTAAAGAAAGTGAGGATGACCGACGGACTGTGGTGTGCAAACTGTGCCACACCAGGATCAGCAGGGGAGCCACCACTACTAGCCTAACCACTACCAGCATGCACAGGCATATGAGTGCTAAACACCAGACTCAGTGGAACCAAGGCCGTTCACCTCCTGCGGGTCACACCACTGCCCCTTCCCCTGTGTCACATGCTAGCTCGGCGAGTCAACCCCCCGCCCAGGACCCGGCACGAGCGCCTTCTGTCCTGCAACCACCCCTTCACCTCCACGATCCTCCACAACCTCCACCAATGTGTCCCTGCGCAGCGTTCAGCTGTCTTTGCAGCAGACATTTGAGCGCAAGTGCAAATAAAATTCCAGCCATCCACATGCACAAGCCCTAAATGTCCACATCTCCAAATTGTTGAGCCTGGAGGTGCTGCCCTATAGACTGGTAGAGACTGAGGCTTTCCGCAAACCTGATGGTGGTGGCTGTCCCTCGGTACTTGGTCCCCAGCCGCCACTATTTTTCCCGATGTGCCGTCCCAGCCCTACACCAGCACGTGTCCTGACCAATGCGGTTAGGGACACTATATCTCACTAACGGCACATTCGGTTCATTTGGTGGAGGCTGGGACCAAGTCTGACCCTGGGACCGCTCATGTACTGCCCACACCGAGGATTGCGGGGCCTACCTCGGTCACGGTTTCTCAGATGTACTATGCCTCTTCCTCTAAGCCCTCCTCCTCCAAATTACCATCCGTGGGCACGGCGCCTTCCGTCGGTAGCTATAGGCGCAGCAGCAGGCAGCAGTGTCGTGGGTAAGCGCAAGCAGGCGGTGCTCAAACTACTGAGCTTAGGTGACAAAAGGCACACCGCCCAAGAGCTGTTACAGGGCATCACGGCGCAGACCGATCTGTGGCTGGCACCGCTGAACCTCAAGCCAGGCATGGTTGTGTGTGACAACGGGCGTAACCTGGTGGCGGCTCTGCAACTTGGCAGACTCACACATGTGCCATGCCTGGCCCACGTGTTCAATCTCATACTTCAGCGGTTCCTCAAGACATACCCCAATTTGTCAGATTTGCTCACCAATTTGCGCCGCATCTGTGCGCATTTTTGCAAGTCAACCACAGATGCTTCCACTCTCAGGGCAGCACAGCGCCGCCTACAACTGCCAGCTCACCGACTGTTGTGCGACTTGCCCACGAGATAGAATTCGACATTAAACATGTTATCCAGAGTTTACCAGCAGCACAGAGCGATTGTAGACTGCCAGATGTCAACTTCCACCAGAACTGGTAGTCAGGTCACTCAGATTCCTTAAGTCTACAATGAGCAGTGGACGTGGATGTCTGATATCTGTCAGGTGTTGAGCAACTTTGAGGTGTCAACACATCCCGCTGCTTTGCCTGTTTAAAAATTCACTGCTCAGCATGAAGTCAGAAGCTTTGCGCTTGTCACAGGAGATGGGAGAAGAAGATACGTCGCTTGATAGCCAGCGCACTCTCCGGTCTGTTTCTCAGCGCGTATTGGAGGAGGGGGATGAGGAAGAGGAGGAGAATGTTGGCGAGACAGAAGAGGGTACCAATGCTCAGTCCTTCTTAACTCTTAAGCGTGTATGGGCTGAAGAAGAGGAGGAGGAGAAAATGGAGAGTCAGGCCAGTGAGGGGAGGAAATTCTTGTGTGTTGGGACTCTGGCACACATGGCAGACTTCATGTTAGGCTGCCTATCCCGTGACCCTTGCGTTAGAAGCATTTTTTCAAACACCGATTACTGGGTGTTCACTCTCCTGGACCCACGGTACAAGCAGAACCTTTCCACTCTCATCCCTGTAGAGGAAAGGAGTATGAGAGTGAATCAATATCAACAGGCCCTGGTGCAGAAGCTGAAACAATCCTTCCCATCTGATGCCGCTAGCGGCAGAGGGCATGGTTCTGTGGGCCATGCGGGGGAGAGGAGGCGAGCAGGCAGCTTGTCCAGCACTGGCAGGGGAACGCTCTCCAGGGCCTTTGCCTATTTTATGTCACCCCAGCAAGACACTGTCACCTGTCCCCAGTCTAGGCAGAGTAGGGGGGAGCTGTACAGAAAGATGGTGAGGGAGTACCTAGCTGACCATACCAACGTCCTGCGTGATCACTCTGCTCCATACAACTACTGGGTTTCAAAGCTGGACACTTGGCCTGAAATGGCGCTGTACGCCTTGGAGGTGCTGGCCTGCCCTGCCGCTAGCGTGTTGTGTGAGCGGGTATTCAGTGCAGCTAGTGGCGTCATCACCGATAAGCGTACAAGCCTGTCAACTGACAGCGCTGACAGGCTGACGCTTATTAACATGAACAAAGCCTGGATTTAACCGAAATTCAAATCTCCTCCGGGGGAAAGCAGCTAAAGAATAAGATTCCTTAGGTATCTGATTCTTCTCCTCTACTCCTCCTCCTTCTCTTTATTGCCAAACACTGACCCAAAAGGGAATTTTCTAGAGGGCCAACTGGCACTCATTTAAGACAGTGTTTCCGGAGGGCCACCTACAGGACCTCTCTCCAAACAATTTTTCCGGAGCGTCAACTACAGACACTCTAAAACCATTTTTCATGAGCGTCAACTTTAGACACTCTAAAACAATTTTTCAGTATCGTCAACCACAGACACACAAAAATTTTTTTTTCGGAGGGTCAACTTCAGACACTCCAAAAAAAAATTTTTGGGAGGCTCACCTACAACCATTTGACTGCAATCTCAGTCGGACAAAGGCATTGCTGGTGTCACCGCCATGCTGTGTCAGGCTAATTTTTTGGGTGGTTTACATGCTACCTCAGTCTAACTCGATCACTCTTTTGTCACCGCTGCCATACAGGGTCAGGCTAAATTTTAATGTGATTTGCCTGCTCCTGCACTGTAACTCGGTCACTCTGTTGTCATAGCCATACAGCGACACGATAAATTTTTATGTGCTTCGCCTGCTCCCGCACTGTAACTCGGTCACTCTGTAGTCACAGCCATACAGGGCCTTGATAAATTTTTATGTGCTTTGCCTGCTCTCGCAGTGTAACTCGGTAACTCTGTAGTCATAGCCATACAGGGCCTCGATAAAATTTTATGTGCTTCGCCTGCTCCTGCACTGTAACTTGGTCACTCTGTAGTTACAGCCATACAGGGCCTTGATAAATTTTTATGTGCTTCGCCTCCTCTCGCACTGTAACTCGGTCACTCTGTTGTCATAGCCATACAGGGCCTCGATAAATTTTTATGTGCTTCGCCTGCTCCTGCACTGTAACTCGGTCACTCTGTAGTCATAGCCATACAGGGCTTCTATAAATTGTTATGTGCATCGCCTGCTCTTGCACTGTAACTTGGTCACTCTGTTGTCACAGCCATAAAGGGCCTCGATAAATTTTTATGTGTTTTGCCTGCTCCTGCACTGTAACTCTGTCACTCTGTTGTCACATCATACAGGGCCACGATAAAATTTTATGTGCTTCGCCTTCTCCTGCACTGTAACTCGGTCACTCTGTAGTCACAGCCATACAGGGCCACGATAAATTTTTATGTGCTTCGTCTGTTCCTGCACTGTAGCTCGGTCACTCTGTAGTCACAGCCATACAGGGCCACGATAAATGTTTATGTGCTTCGCCTGCTCCTGCACTGTAACTCGTTCACTCTGTAGTCATAGCCATACAGGGCCACGATAAATTTTTATGTGCTTCGCCTGCACCCGCACTGTAACTCGGTCACTCTGTAGTCACAGTCATACAGGGCCACGATAAATTTTTATGTGCTTCGCCTGCTTCCGCAATGTAACTCGGTCACTCTGTTGTCACCGCCATACAAGGTCACAATAAATTTTTATGTGCTTCGCATTCTCCTGCACTGTAACTCGGTCACTCTGTAGTCACAGCCATACAGGGCCACGATAAATTTTTATGTGCTTCGCCTGCTCCCGCACTGTAACTCGGTCACTCTGTTGTCACAGCCATAATGGGCCACGATAAATTTTTATGTGCTTCGCCTGCTCCCGCACTGTAACTCGGTTACTCTGTTATCACAGCCATACAGGGCCACGATAAATTTTTATGTGCTTCGCCTTCTCCTGCACTGTAACTCGGTCACTCTGTAGTCACAGCCATACAGGACCTTGATAAATTTTTATGTGCTTCGCCTGCTCCTGCACTGTAACTCGGTCACTCTGTAGTCACAGCCATACAGGGTCTTGATAATTTGTTATGTGCTTCGCCTGCTCCTGCACTGTAACTCGGTCACTCTGTAGTCACAGCCATACAGGGCCACGATAAATTTTTATGTGCTTCGCCTGCTTCTGCACTGTAACTCGATCACTCTGTTGTCACAGCCATACAGGGCCACGATAAATTTTTATGTGCTTCGCCTGCTCCTGCACTGTAACTCGGTCACTCTGTAGTCACAGCCATACAGGACCTCGATAAATTTTTATGTGCTTCGCCTGCTCCTGCAGTGTAATTCATTCAATCTGTAGTCACAGCCATACAGGGCCTCGATAAATTTTTATGTGCTTCGCCTGCTCCCGTACTGTAACTCGGTCACTCTGTAGTCATAGCCATACAGGGCCACGATAAATTTTTATGTGCTTCGTCTGCTCCTGCACTGTAACTCGGTCACTCTGAAGTCACAGCCATACAGGGCCACGATAAATTTTTATGTGCTTCGCCTGCTCCCGCACTGTAACTCGGTCACTCTGTAGTCACAGCCATACAGGGCCACGATAAATTTTTATGTGCTTCACCTGTTCCCGCAGTGTAACTCGGTCACTCTGTAAGTCACAGCCATAAAGGATCACGCTTAAACATTTTATGTGCTTCGCCTGCTCCGCAATGTAACTCGG